>JAKCPI010001286.1:0-46661 GCA_023213315.1 Euborellia annulipes
GATAAGTGAAACTTCGGTGCAGAATTAGCCAGAGAAGATATTTTGGACTCTTGTGGACAATAAAGCACACTTGCTTCACCTCAAAAATCTCTGGTCTGTATTTATAAGAAGGATAAATAAATATTTGCATGAAAATTGTTGTATTCAATAAATGAATTCAACTTTTCCTGTTGTATTTGGGTAACATTATAATTTCATTTGGTTTTTAATTAAAAAATCTCCTTTTTATCAGCATTTGGCTTCTTCTGATTGAAATAAGCTTTCTTTTCAAATTTCGCTTAGCATGAAATTTTCTATAAGTGGAGGAAATTACTTCTAATAGGAAAACAAATGTTGCAACTCCAAGACCAATCATCAAAACTATAAAAGCAATTTGTACATCTTTTAGTGATAAGCTCTTGGCGGTATTTTCTGAACTTTGAGTTTTCAACAAAATCGAGGTGATGCTTTTAAACACCAACATTTCATCTAGCCACTGTGCAATGCCATTCTGATAAATGTACATGAGGAAAAGTCGAAGTTGTTCTTGAAACGCAAAAGGATATCCTTTATATCTAAATCCAAACGTTCCAGCGTTCTCTTCCACGACAGAGAATTTTTGTTTGTAGACTGGGATTGAATTCAACATTTTAGAAGCCATCTCACAGGAATACAGCAATGTTGACTTTGGATTATTAGAAAGATCAAGAAAATCGTGGGGCCTATCTTCTATTTGTGATATTTGGGATTTGAAATAAAAATAAGGGCCATTAAGATCTAAGATCAAACTATTACAAATAGTCCAATATTGACAGAAGATTGTCAGATTTAAAGATCCAATTTCTTCAATGGAATTGATGTTTGGATAATGACCTGGTGATTCCATAAGTGAAAAAAATGCAGATTGTAATCCACAGATCAGAACAATTGCGGTGATTAAAATACTTGCCGAAAGAATTCTCAACAAATCATCTCTGATATTAAAGAACCAATCCACAGGTTCTGATATTAAAAGACTTAGATTCCATGCAAAAGTATCATAAATAGGTCTTCTTTCTTGTCTATAAATAGTAATACAATGCCACACAAATGTGCAAAGGATGAGACTGAGAAAACATGTGATCCAAACAGGATAAGTGAAACTTCGGTGCAGAATTTGCCAGAGGGGATATTCTGGACTCTTGTGGACAACAAAGCAGACTTGCGTCACCTCAAAAATCTCTGAATTTGCGAAATTATTTTGAGGAGGAGGATTCATTGGAATATTGTATATTAAGAATTTGTTGTAAATGTGTAGATTTGTTTTGTTTTTAGAATTCCAATTTTCTTTCAAATAATTGTAGATGAATTCTACTTTTCCTGTTATATTTGGAATCGTTATAATTTCCTCCGGTTTATAATAAAAAATCTCCTTTTCAAGAGCATTTGGCTTCTTCTGATAGAAATAAGCTTTCTTTAAATTTGGAATTTTCCTTGGGTTTTTTTCAAAAGGATTATCTACCCATAATTCAAATTGTTTATCAGTGAATTGAAATAGTACCACTTTTCTATATAGATCAAAATTATTTGCTTCGAAATTATATCTCAATGAATAACTTCATCATATCATTGAAAGTTTCAAAGGAATTCCTTAAATCCAAATAATAAATGATATGGTCCATATTTATTTAAATATTTCACAAATTTCTCAAGTGAAAAGAGTATAACATTGAATCCAAACTGACGAGTATACATTTTTAAAGTAAATTTATTCAACTTGTCAATATCAGATATGATTATTGTGGCATTCAATTTCTCGATTAATACCTTCAACGGAAATGTCGGCGATATTTTATTCGGAATAATAATTGTTGGCGCAAATGGTTTGAAAAATTCTTTGGTAATGTCAATTAAAGCATCAATTGAAGGAATTTTACTTCCCTCATCTTCTAAAACAAATCTTCCATTAGATATGCGAAATAAAATCGAACACAAACAAATAACAAGTAGAACGTTTCTCTTCATTGTTCCGTTTGCAACTGGCTTTTTTATTTAATTTAGGCTATTTCAAACATGGAGTGCCAGAATTAAACAAAATAACAAATTATTTATTCCATGCAAGTTTTTTGACTATATATTGATTTAATTTTATATACTTATGTAATTTGATCCAAAATGATAAGTCGTTACCGAATTACTCAATTCCAAAAAATTTTAATTTATTAGTTGAATGAAGCAATCCACTTTTAACGAGTGTTGTATCTTTTGTTCAAGGTTAAATAAATAGATCTTGATATAGTATTAATGAACACTTTTATTAACAAATTAAAAATATTGTAAATACAATTATATAATGATATACTAGGGTATTGAAAATCGTTGGAATCAGGGGATGTGTATGATGTAGATAATATTATAGAATGGCAGGAAGATGGAGAGATCAGTTGTAGAAGAGAGATATGTCATAGGGAAATGGAGACAGACTGGTTTTCAAAATATATAACACATTATGAAAAACAATGTTCATCATGTGCGTAGCCAGAGTAAGGCAGGGGGCCAATGCCCCCTTGAAAATTTTTTATTCTATTATATGGGCCCCTGGATAATGGTAGCCCATATTACCAGCACAAGCGGGGCCCATATTACTCAATCACCATCATAAAAACTAGCAATATTTTACTACCTTATATTCTCATTCAACACACTGCAACACTATGATGTAATCTTCAAAACAATTGTAATATGCCACGATATAAGAATGTCGTTATGTAAGTGAAGTGATACAAGATAATAACCAACAAAGATCTACCATAAAATGCCGACGAAATATAAAAGCGACTGTAACTTCACCACCATTGCAGGTAGTTTCCACAGGTCATTATGAGAAATCATACTACTAGTTCAAGTGCTTAGCTTTAGAATTCGTGACATGTACTAAATGATATTGATGGGGTCCATATTACATACCGGGCCCACAATACCACTTTTGCCTCTACCACTCGAAATTTAATGCCAAATAACAAATTTTGAATGACTTAATTCTAATTCACTTTAACTTTTTAGGAATTATATTATCACTTAAGAGGTTCTTGAATTCTTGTATACGCTTCATTTTTAAAGTCCTAATCGACCATCCCCAGACATATCCCCCTACTACCAAGTATAATAAACTTGAAATTGAAAAATAGAAGAAATTATTTCCTAGGGTGTTATGTGTACTTGGAGAACAAAAAACCTTCGTTTAGAGTTAGAAGTAAAGAACTGCGCTCATGTCCAGAAATCCGCACAAACATTCGGCAGGTCGTTAGCCGTTGGGTCTGCCAGGTTGTGGAACGGCATTCCGGAGTCTATTAGAGGTTCGAGGACGTTGGCCTATTTTAAGAGGCGGTATTATCGATATTTACTAGCTGAGCAGAGAGGGACAACTTGTTTATTGAGATTGGACTGAGGAGAGAGAGGTGAAGTACATTGTACAGTAATTGTGGAGGTGCTATATATGTAACTATAAGTATGCTCCAAGAGGCCATGCCTGGCAGCAAATAGAAGTTATCTTAACTTATCATTCTCGGCATGCGATATAACCTCTGTGTAAGCAGAAAAGAATTGAAGTTATTACACAAAAAAAACTAACTTCATAAAACATGTTTTTTTTATTTTGAATTCTCAATTAACTATATAATAAAAGAATTCTACTAAAAAAATCAATAATTCAATATTTATCATCATACTATAATATAAAGCAGGCTGACTTCCAGTCCCTGTGTGTATGTGCCAATCAGGGCTCTGATTGGATAGAGCTACAGGAATTAGAGCATATGTATTTTTAGATAATATTAATATATAAGTTATAAAATGCCATTAGAGATACATTTTCGCTTAGAACAGAATTTTCTATAAGTGTAGGAAAATACTTCTAATAGGAAAACAAATGTTGCAACTCCAAGACCAATAATCAAAATTATAAAAGCAATTTGTACATCTTTTAGTGATAAGCCCTTGACGGTATTTTCTGAACTCTGAGTTTTCAACAAAATCGAGGTAATGCTTTTAAACACCAACATTTCATCCAGCCACTGTGCAATGCCATTCTCATAAATGTTCATGAGAAAAAGTCGAAGTTGATCTATAAATGGAGAAGTAGGTTCTCCATATCTAAATCCAAACGTCCCAGCTTTTTCTTCAATGATAGAAAATTTTTGTTTGTAGAGTGGAATTGAATTCATCATTTTATAAGCCAACTCACAGGAGTACACCAATGTTGACTTTGGATCATTAGAAAGATCAGGGAAATCATGAGCCCCGTATTTTTTTGATAGTTGAGATCTGAAATTGTAATAAGGGCCACGAGGATCTACGAACAAACTATTACAAACAGACCAATATTGACAGAAGATTGTGAGATTCAATGTCCAAATTTCTTTAATGGAATTGATGTCCGGATAATGACCTGGTGATTCCATGAGTGTAAAAAATGCAGATTGTAATCCACACATCAGAACAATTGCGGTGATTAAAATACTTGCTGAGAGAATCCTCAACGAATTATCTCTGATATTAAAGAACCAATCCACAGGTTCTGATATTAAAAGACTTAGATTCCATGCAAATGTATCATAAATAGATCTCCTTTCTTGTCTATACATAGTAATAAAATTCCACACAAATGTGCAAAGGATGAGACTGAGAAAACATGTGATCCAAACAGGATAAGTGAAACTTCGGTGCAGAATTTGCCAGAGGGGATATTCTGGACTCTTGTGGACAATAAAGCAGACTTGCGTCACCTCAAAAATCTCTGATCTTCCGTACATATAAGAAGGATGAATATTTGCTGGAAAATTATTTATATATATTTTGTTCTTATCGTTACCAATTATTTTGTTTTTAGAATTCCAATTTTCTTTCAAATGATTGTAGATGAATTCTGCTTTTCCTGTTCCATTTGGAATCGTTATAATTTCGTCTGGTTTATAATAAAAAATCTCCTTTTCATGAGCATTTGGCTTCTTCTGATTGAAATAAGCTGTCTGTAAATTTGGGATTTTCTTTGGGATTTCCTCAAAAGGATCATATACCCATAATTCAAATTGATTATCGGTAAATTGGACAAGTATCACTTTTCTAAATAGATCATAAGTTATTCCCATTCGATATCTCAATTTTTTGACCATATCACTTTTTTCCATTTGATTTAATGTTTGATTTGAGTTTCTTAAATCGATAAAATAAATGATATTGTCCATATTTTTGAATTGTGTTATAAATTCTGTATCAATAGACAAGCTTATAACATTGAATGCAAATTTACTATGCAAGAATTTGTTTACAAATTTGTCCATTTTGACAATTTCAGAGATGATTGTTGTGTCATTCAATTTCTCAATTAATACCTCCAACGGAAATGTCGATATTTTATTTGGAATAATTATTGTTGGAGCAAATGGTTTGAAAAATTCTTTCGTAATGTTAATCAAAACATCAAATAAGGGAATTTTATTTCCTTCAACTTCTAAAACAAATCTTCCATTTGTTATCCGAAATAAACATAAACAAATAAGGATCACAACGTAACTCTTCATTGTTCCTTCTGCAACTGCGCCTTTTATTGTATTTTCGCTATTTCATGCAAGAACAGGGAGAGGTAAATTAAATATTTCTAACTTGACTAATTAATTATTCCACGCAAGTATTTTTTAATACGTCAATATAATAAATAATATTGATATTGATTTCAATTAGATAATGAGGGGGCGTTCTTCACCGTGATGTGCTAATATCAAAATTTAGTCAATATAAATATTATCCCTTAAGTGAAGACCCTTGGAAGTAAGAATTCTTAGCTAAATTTAATTATTATTATTATTTGAAATTTCTATCGGGATCCCCGTTTATCTACCCGAGGTACTTTCGTGCACGAAGACACACACCTCAAATCCAACCGGCCTCTGGCCGTAGCCATCTACCGGCACCACGTGAAGTTACATCATTTCCTATCTCTCTCCTTCTGCTTTCGTCACTAGCTAGTGAACTAATCCTTATTTCTGGTCGGCTCCTTATATCCAACCTCTTCTATTCTATGGAGGATGTCATAGTTGAGGAGGGACTCCCTCAGCACCGGCGTGTAGCCTACTCCTTTCGAAGAATGCATCATTGAGAGGGAACTTTCTTTACGTCCCTTCCTCAGGACAGAATGTCACAGCAACTCCATCTCCTCGTAGGGGACTATTGTGGTAAGATCCTATATTCCAATCTAGGGCTTGCTTGAGGATTTGTTTGCATTAAATAAATATTTTTATTTAATGAAAAATCCCGCACACCCAGGGTTTGAACAGGGATCTTCTTTGTAGAAGCCGACACCCTAGCCCACTACACCAGCGAGCCCCAGGCTAAATTTAATAGAGATTACAAATCAGGGGCGTACCGAGACGGAGGCCTTGGCTGTCACTAGATAATGGGGAATATATACATTTTTGTACCGGAACTAATAAAGATGGAATCGTTATCATCTAATATAAATACATAGTCGTTCAGTCACTTATATTTATCATATCAGAAAGATATTGTAATTAGTGAATGAAAAGCTTAAAACATAATATGAATTGGTAGGGATAATTATATAGAAAATAATAACAAAGTTAAAAGTAATAATTATGGTTTTAATAATAGCCATAGTGAGATACAACCCTGAGTGGGTAAAACTGAACATGACACAACAGAAAGAAACACATTTAATTTTTCGATAGCAAAAAGTTGACGCAAAGTAATTGACAATAAAAGTGATTCATAATTTATCATATACTTAGTAATTTAACTTACAATTAGGTGTTTTTAGGTAATATTAATATGAATGTGATAAAAAAAAGTATTAGAGTTTCAAGTTTCGCTTAGCATGAAATTTTCTACAAGTGGAGGAAATTATTTCTAAAAGGAAAACAAATGTTGCAACTCCAAGACCAATTATCAAAATTATAAAAGCAATTTGTACATCTTTTAGTGATAAACCCTTGACGATGTCCTCTGAACTTTGAGTTTTCAACAAAATCGAGGTGATGCTTTTAAACACCAACATTTCATCGAGCCACTGTGCAATGCCGTTCTCATAAATGTTCATGAGAAAAAGTCGAAGTTGATCTATAAACGGAAAAGAAGGTTCTCCATATCTAAATCCAAACATCCCAGCTTTCTCTCCAACGATAGAGAATTTTTGTTTGTAGAGTGGAATTGAATTCAACATTTTATAAGCCAATTCACATGAATACAGCAAGGTTGATTTTGGATCATTGGAAAGATCAGGGAAATCGTGGGATCTTTCTACTATTTGTGATATTTGAGATTTGAAATTAAAATAAGGACCATAAGGATCTAAGAACAAACTATTACAAATAGACGAATATTGACAGAAGATTGTGAGATTTAAAGTTCCAATTTCTTGGATCGAATTAATGTCCGGAAAATGACCTGGCGATTCCATGAGTGTAAAAAATGCAGATTGTAATCCACAGTTCAGAACAATTGCGGTGATTAAAATACTTGCTGAGAGAATTCTCAACGAATCATCTGTGATATTGAAGAACCAATCCACAGGTTCTGATATTAAAAGACTTAGATTCCATGCAAAAGTATCATAAATAGATCTTCTTTGTTGTCTATAAATAGTAATCAAATGCCATACAAAAGAGCAAAGGATAAGACTGAGAAAACATGTGATCCAAACAGGATAAGTGAAACTTCGGTGCAGAATTTGCCAGAGGGGATATTCTGGACTCTTGTGGACGATAAAGCAAACTTGCATTACCTCAAAAATCTCTGATTGTGCGAGAGTATAATGAGGAGGCATATTCATCGGAAAATTGTATATAACAATTTTGTTGTAAAAATTCTGACTTGTTTTGTTGTCAGAATTCCAATTTTCGTTCAAATAATTGTAAATGAATTCTGCTTTTCCTGTTGCATTTGGAATCGTTATAATTTCATCTGGTTTATAATAAAAAATCTCCTTTTCATGAGCATTTGGCTTCTTCTGATTGAAATAAGCTTTCTTTAAATTTTGAATTTTCTTTGCATTATTTTCGAACGGATTATCTACCCATAATTCAAATTGATTATCGGTAAATTGAAAAAGTATCAGTTTTTTATATAGCTTAACAGCAATATCTTCATCTTTAAATTCTAATTGTTTTATCAAATCATTTTTCTCTGCCGTTTCAATTGAGTTTCTTAAATCCATATAACAAATGATACGGTCCATATTTTGGAAAAATTTCACATATTCTCTATCAAGAGAAAAGACTATAACATTGAATCCAAACTGAGGAGTCCAGAATTTTACTAGAAATGTGTCCAAGTCAACATGCTCAGTTATGATTATTGTGGCATTCAATTTCTCGATTAATACCTCCAACGGAAATGTCGGCGACGTTTTATTCGGAATAATAATTGTTGGAACAAATGGTTTGAAAAATTCTTTTGTAATGTTAATCAAAACATCAATTGAGGGAATTTTACTTCCCTCATCTTCTAAAACAAATCTTTCATTTGATATCTGAAATAAAATCGAACTCAAACAAATAACAAGTAGAACGTTTCTCTTCATTGTTTCGTTTGCAACTGGGCCTTTTATTTAATTTAGTTTATTTCATGCATGAAGGGTTAGAATTAAATTAATTCTTAATAAATTGACAAATTATTTATTCCACGCAACTTTGTGTGTGTTTTTACTTTTAAAATATTATAAACCAAAAAATAATAAGATATTGATTTAATTTAATTTATTTATGTAATTTGATCCAAACTGATAAGTCGTAGCCGAATTACTCAATTCCAAAAAAACGTTAATTTATTAGCTGAGTGAAGCAATCGCCTTTAAGCTGAAAAGTTAGTTAACGAGTATTCGAATAATTCTGAGCTGGAAATTTGAAAAAAATCGTTAGAGCCTTTTTCGAAAACTGATGCGCTTACAAACAAGTCGAAGTTTTTCTTGAAACCCAAAATGATATCCTCCATATCTTAATCCAAACATCCCTGCTTTTTCTTCAACGGCAGAGAATCTTTGTTTGTAGACTGGTAATGAATTCAACTGCCAAATTGCAGGAATACACCAATGTTGACTTGGGATTATTGTAAAGATCAGAAAAATCATGAGCTCTATCGTGATATTTGATATTTGAAATGATACTAAGGGCCATACGGATCTATGAACAAACTTTTACAAATAGTCCAATATTGACAGAAGATTATCAGATTTAAAGTTTGCTCTCTTCAAACCAAGATATAACAGTGCATTCTCTCGCTTTAACAGAATTTGTTTTTCATTAAGTACTACACATAAAAAGATTTTAGTTCTAATCGGTGACAAGAAGGCTATGCACTCCCCTGGTAAGAAAAGGCGAGGGTCCGCCGCAGGCCAGAGTAGGAGGTTCCAGGAAGGGGGCAAAGCCCGCCTAAAGCGGGATTTACTCAGTTACAGAAGGATTTGCTTTGCTGAATAATGTTTTGAATTAATTTTCTCGGGGTGCTAATTTGGGAGATTACGGCCACAATGTTGAAGCTATCAACCTCAAATTTTTTTTTAAATTAAAGCTATTTAAATTATCTACAACTCATAGAAGTCCTTTTTTGATTTTCGAAAAAATAATTTTTTTTTTTTAGATTAATCGCATTAAAGAAAAGATATTTTTAAAAAATTCGCTCTATATCTTATAGATAATTCAATTAGTAATCATTGTGTTAAAAAATAATTAATTTTTTTCCCTTAATTAATTAGCTGGAATGTTTCAAATGAAATGGAATAAATTTGGGAAAAACTAACGCCATCTCTTGCGGCCTAGAGTAACTCGGTAGTGAATCGTAAAAAAAAAAGTAATCCCAATACACTTAGTTTCGCGTAATTCATGTAGAAAATTAATATCTAATAAAATTCAGCAATAAGCCATTTTGCTTAACCCTCCCCCCCCGCCCTCAAAGGCTAGTTACGCCGCTGTCAGCGGGATAAAACTTGCCAACTCTGCATTAATATTAATGATGTTTAGTTTTTTGATTTGTCTCCTAGGTAGCAGCACCAATCGAGGTGGACAGAATTCATTTCACGGGATACTAAATACTATTCTTTTGATTTGATTTTGATTAAAATCATAGTTGTTGTGACTTATTTGATTGAAATAAATGAACTTAGAATATATAGAACAAGATAAGCAAGTATCTCCTTATTTTAATAAAAACAAATGGCTCTTTTGTTTCAAATTATGCTTTCAAACTGTCATTTTATTTTTATTTAAATACGTATTGTATTAGAGTGAATAGCTACATACCGATTAATTGATGTCAAATGATAATCACAGCACTAAAAACACAAATATTAAAATTAAACTCATAATATGCGAATCGTGGTTTGTTTTTTTTACTTTCTCGTATATATAGAATATAAAGAGAAAGTATTGTAATCGTAAAAAAAAATTCAAGAATGTTTCTCCACGTTTTAGACCTCCCTGACAGTCCAAAAATACCATTTTGGGCATTATGTCTGTGTGTGTGAACACGATTGTTTAAAAACCAAAGCAGCTAGATCGATGAAATTTGGTATATGCTCCTTGCACTAAAATTGTAGACTTCTATCAACTTTTGGAATAAATACGTCACTTGGAAGTAGTACTTTATCTAATAAGTTTTTTCAGTAATATCGAAATTTTCAATTTCTTTGTTATATTATCATAAAATATTCAATTTTAAAAAGTTTTTATTCTTTGATATTTTCCAGAAAACTGAATAGTTTTCTGGAAAAAATTCACAGAAGAAAAAAACATTTTTCGTTAATTTTGATAAAAAATCAAAACAGTCATACAGGTGTAATTAAAAAAACATGTCGTTCTCTTCTGTGATTATTTCAAAAACTATTCAGTTTTCGGAAAAATGTCAGAGAATAAAAACTTTTTAAAATTGAGTATTTTATGATAATATAATAAAGAAATTGAAAATTTCGAAATTTCTGAAAAAACTTATTAGGTAAAGTACTACTTCCAAGTGACGTATTTACTCCAAAAGTTGATAGAAATACAAAAGGATGTGGCGTGCCAAGTAATATGAATGGTAACAGGTGAAGGCTAGGCTCTTGGCAATGAGAAAAATACCTTTTTAGAGTGTTTTCTCCGAATATTTCGAAGGCATTTAATAGCACTTCTTCATCAGCGGCTGTTCAAATAAAATAAAATAAATAATTAGAGTGAGTTTATACATATTTAAATATAGAAATCAAAATTAACAATGTTATTGTTGTGCGCGAGATTTTTGAAAATGTAATTAGTATTATTCAGCAATTGAATTGATAATATAAAATTCAGGGACAAATAAGAAAGATTTCTTTCATTGATAGATAACCGATAAATTCGACTAATAGGGTAATAAAGATGCCAGGATAATATAAACATCCTGCACGTGGACTCTTTTTCCGAAATAAGATAAACAACTGACCCAGCTAAGATTGCACTCACAAAGAGAGTGATGATTCGTCGTCTCTCTCTAAAGTTAATAAAAGGCCCAAGGCACAAGGGCAGGGCAGCTTATACTAGTGCGAACACCACACTAATAACATCATCGGTGTATTGACTAAGAACAACAATTATTTTCTACCAATCAATTATTTCATCAATTATATTATTTCATTTATTACTTATTCAACTTTATAATCAACTGTATTTTTATTCAATTATTCACTTATTAAACATCATTAAAATATAATCAAAGTATTCATTGGACTCCCCATCATCAACTCTTTAAGAGTAGGTTCTCAGGTACCTGTAATTACCTGGGTGGTGGCAGCGATAACAACGGCGAGTCTCAACAGCGAGCAACTAAATAATTAAAAGATATAGTTGGGGCTCACAACAATAGTGGGCAGCTTTGGAATAAATTAAGCAGCATCACATCTGCGAGATAGAAGAAGCAGCCCGCACAACATTATTATACCTCACTCTATTGCCACATACAAGTTAAAATTTCGGAGCGAAACGTCTGAGAGGCAGATCTGTGCATGATAACCAGCCCTCGCAAGCAATAAGGCGTCAATGACAAATAATTTATTTAATTATATCAAATAGGTGGCTCAAATGAAATTTTATTTTATTTGTACAGCCGCTGATGAAGAAGTGCTATTAAATGCCTTCGAAATATTCGGAGAAAACACTCTAAAAAGTTATTTTTCTCATTGCCAAGAGCCTAGCCTTCACCTGTTACCGTTGATAGAAATCTACAATTTTAGTATAAGGAGCATATACCAAATGTCATCCATCTAGCTGCTTTGGTTTTTAAGCAATCGTGTTCACACACACACACACAGACGTAATTTCAAAAGAATATACGAGAAAGTCTCGGGGAAGTTATTCCCCATATTTTTTTTTTTTTTTTTTTATTACGATTAATAGAAAAAGATAACAAGTTGGAGACTATTCAATAAAGAGGGAGATATGAGAGTCATTTATAAAATGAAATTATCAAAAAAACATCAAATTTTTCATTAAATATATTATTAATATTAACTTGTAATTTATTTCTTAATAAACATTTTTGCAGTACATATTATTTTATTTTAAATTAAAAATTATTATCATAAACTATTTTACAAAGTGTATTATAAGTAAGTACATAACTTTTAAGCTTATCTTTTTCTTTGTGTGCCGCTAAATTTTGAAAACGTTAAAAAGGTTGAAAATCACTGCTCTAGAGAATATTAACACTTCAAAGTAAAGTTGGAAATTGGCGGTTTAATCTATTCGACAGCTTCCTTTTAATGTTCCTGGATGATATCACAAGAAAACGCAAATATGCGATTCCCCCCTCAAACAAATTGAAGGAGATTGTAAACCTAAAAGAAATTTCCCTTCACAAATCATCTCTCATCTTATATTCCATCCAATAAGTCAAGATATTGAAGCAAACAAATCGCAGGAATCCAAACGTGTTCTTTGCGTGATAAAAGCGAATCATGCATTGAATTTTCGGTTAGCACGAGACTTTTTGTAACTTTTGAAAGTATATGACATTATTTCTAAAATGAAAACAAATGTTGCAACTCCAAGACCAATCATCAAAATTATAAAAGCAATTTGTACATCTTTTAGTGATAAACCCTTGACGGTGTCCTCTGAACTTTGAGTTTTCAACAAAATCGAGGTGATGCTTTTAAACATCAACATTTCATCGAGCCATTGCGCAATGCCATTCTCATAAATGTTCATGAAGAAAATGTCGAAATTGTTCTATAAACGGAGAATGTAGGTTCTCCATATCTAAATCCAAACAACCCAACTTTCTCTCCAACGATAGAGAATTTTTGTTTGTAGATTGGGATTGAATTCAACATTTGAGAAGCCATTTCACATGAATACAACATTGTTGACTTTGGATCATTAGAAAGATCAGGAAAATTGTGTGACCTATCTCGTATTTGTGATAGTTGAGGTTCGAAATTATTGTAAGGGCCATTATAGATTTAAGATCAATGCCATACAAATTGTCCAATATTGACAGAAGATTGTCAGATTTAAAGTTCCAATTTCTTCAATTGAATTGATGTTTGGATAGTGACCAGGTGATTCCATGAGTGAAAAAAATGCAGATTGTAATCCACAGATCAGAATAATTGAGGCGATTAAAATACTTGCTGAGAGAATTCTTAACGAATCATCTCTGATATTAGAGAACCAATCCACAGGTTCTGATATTAAAAGACTTAGATTCCATGCAAAAGTATCATAAATAGGTCTCCGTTGTTGTCTATAAATAGCAATACAATTCCACACAAAAGTGCAAATGATGAGAGAGAGAAAACATGTGATCCAAACAGGATAAGTGAAACTTCGGTGCAGAATTTGCCAGAGGGGATATTCTGGACTCTTGTGGACAATAAAGCAGACTTGCGTCACCTCAAAAATCTCTGAATTTCCGAGAGGATATTGAGGTGGCAGGATTCATCGGAAAATTGTATATTAAGAATATTGTTGTAAAACTGTGTAGATTTGTTTTGTTGTCAGAATTCCAATTTTCGTTCAAATAATTGTAAATGAATTCTGCTTTTCCTGTTCCATTTGGAATCGTTATAATTTCCTCTGGTTTATAAAAAAAAATCTCCTTTTCATGAGCATTTGGCTTCTTCTGATTGAAATAAGCTTTCTTTAAATTTGGAATCTTCCTTGGGATCTCCTCAAACGGATTATCTACCCATAATTCAAATTGTTTATCAGTGAATTGAAATAGTACCACTTTTCTAAATAGGTGAAAATTATCTTGTATAGTTCCAAATCTCAAAAATATCATCAAATCAATTTTATCTACTATCATTTAAACTTTCAAATGAATTCCTTAAATCCAGATAATAAATGATATGGTCCATATTTATTAAATATTTCACAATATGTTCTTTCAAAAGCAAAGACTATAACATTGAATCCAAACTGAAGATTCCTAGATTTTGTGTCCAAATTTGTTCAAATTCGTCCAATATCAGACATGATTATTGTGGCATTCAATTTCTCAATTAATATGTCCAACGAAAATGTTTGTGACGTTGTTTTGTTTGGAATAATAATTGTTGGCGCAAATGGTTTGAAAAATTCTTTGGTAATGTTAATTAAAGCATCAATTGAAGGAATTTTAATTCCATCATCTTCGAAAACAAATCTTCCATTTGTAATATCAAATAACTCAAAACATAAAAAAATGAAAAGCACAACGTTACACTTCATTGTCTCAATTGCAACTGGCTCTTTTTTTTTACTTTTATTCATTTCATATATGCAGGGACACTTATTCGTAATAAATTGACTAATTATTTATTCCATGCAAGTATTTAACTTATATAATATAGATATTGGAATAATTTTATATTGAATATATTTTAATTAATATAATAGCTTTATTTTAAATACTTTCCATGTAATGTCAATCCTAGTGCAAACATACAATGAGGTGGAATACAACAATAGTGAAGAAGGGAGCACGCTCTGTTAGTAATACGATAGACAGTTGCCGGGTTGCAAGAAAACAGTTGTGTAAATATTTAAAAGTCTGTTAGTAAACATCGCTTTGGGCTTTAAAATTATAGGCTGTTGCTAAAGCAACTTTAAAGGAACCGTTAACTATTCCCCACTGTTAAGATATATAGGTAGATGCAAAACGATTGGACCACCGAAAATGACAGCTTTCGATGTAGTTGGCCTTTTGACCGCAAGGGGGCATTGTCAAATTGTATAATTTATAATAGTACCAAAATTAGAAAATAAATAAAAATAGTAATTATATTTGTATTCTTTAAATTTTAATTGTTAATATTAGGTTACAAAACAAAAAATCATTGTGTGGTTTTATGAAACCACGATGCAAGTGAAACTTTTTTCGGATCGTAGGCGTTTAACTGAAAATTTTGAGAAAATTATTCAATTAAGGGTATTAAAGACAGACGGACACACCGCTTTTATATATATGGACCCTGTTATGCAATGTTGTGTCAAAGACCAAACATCTAGTTTTGAGAAAATCAACATTAAAGTTTTTTGTTTACATTGGATTTTTTTTTTTTTTTTAAACATTCACACTTTTTTCTCATTCACACTCACACTGCACCCACACATTCACACTGTCTTTTCGGCAGCTCAGGCCATATAAGACATTTACGATAACAAATTGGATTTGTGAATTTATATATATTTGGGGTCAGGCATTTTTATTTAAGCCATCTGGTATCCAGATGGCTTAAATAAAATCATCGGACTGCCTGGGGGTCCGAACCCGCGACGTTTGGTATATGAGGTTAGCACCAACCTCTACACCCGCCCCGTGGGCTACATTGGATTATATATAATTTTTCTTGTCCAATTGTGCAAGTAACATTAAATATAAATTTTTTAGGACATATTTCATAGATAAAAAATACTATTAATTAAAGCATTTGAAAGAATATACCGTGCTTGACTCAATTTTTGAATTTTTTTGGTCTTTGACACACCATTGCATAACAGGGTCCATATATAGATTGAAGATTTGAATCATTTTAAATTATTTAAAAAAATTATATTTTTATCAATTTAAAAATTGAATAATTAAATCTCACAATTATTTTTTTATAATTCGTTATATATAATAAATTTCAACTTTCTTATTTTTGTCGTCACGGATTGTGACGTCATGACTTGCAGCGTCACGGCTCTTGAAGGCCGTGACGGCTTGCAACGCGACATGCTGATAGAAGAGCCAAAAAATTTGAGAGAATTAAATAAAAGTTTCACTTTAAAATGTTTAAATATTTAAATATCGTAAAATAAAAATAATAAATACGTTGGTAGATCTGGCTGTCAGATGTTAAATTATAAACAAATTTGTAATATACTATAACCACACTTTTTTCTCTTCGTCAGATGAATATCTATAATAATTAATAATATCGCTTAATACGTTCCAGAAACTAAAGAAAACTCAATTAAAATAATTTCACCTCTCTCGCGTGATAATAGAGTCACTAAATTTTTATTTATTTCAATGAAACAAATCAGGTTAGTGGATACTTTATAGTTTTAAGCTCCGAATTTCAGCCTTTAGTTTAAAGACAGCTTTTACGAACCAATCACCGTTAAATACGTTCTTGCAACCCGGCTTTTTGTCTCCTAGGTAGCAGCACCAATCAACGTGGACAGAATTCTTTTCACTGGTGGTTTCCCGTTTATCAATTTAACGTCAAAATATACTATTCTTTTTATTTGATATTGGTTAAAATAATAGTTGTTGGGAGTTATTTGATTGAAATAAATGAACTTAGAATATATAGAACAAGATAAGCAAGTATCTCCTTATATTAATAAAAAAAAATTGCCTTTTTTTTTTGTTATCTGTCATTTTATTATTCGAGTGAATTCAACTTACCAATTAATCGATGTCAAATGATAATCACAGCACTTAAAACACAAATATTAAAATAAAACTCGTAATTCGCGAATCGCGGTTATTATATGAAATGAGCCTGGCGACGTTTGGGCTCCAACTAAAGCAGGGAATAAACAATTCATACGACACACACACACACACAGAGACAAGCAGGTTGCCAAGTTGAGAACGTTTACAACGTTGTCAAGTCGACTTTATATGATATTTTTAAAAATAAATATCTGATTTGACTGGCGTATAAATAATAAAAATAAAATAAAAAAAAAAGACATTATATATCGAATAGAATGCACAAACTGTCCACCCCCTATCGGCCAAACATCTAGATATTTACATCTCCATACTTCTGAGCATAAAAATTAGCGTAAAAAATAAAAAATTAGTTACTGCCTTAAGGATGTTTGGGAGGCAGTGGCGGATCCAGAGGTGTTTATCGGGGGGGGGGGATCTGGTGTGACTCGTCGCACAGCACACTATTTTTTCTTAATTTCGGTAATTTAAAGGCGCATTCTGTACTTGTTTGCCAGAATATAAATACAAATCAAATTTTTAAGTATTAATTTTTAAAATTTTACATTAAAAAATAATTTTTTTCAAATCTCGGGGGGGGGGGGGTAATTATCCCCTTTACCCCCCCCCCCCTTGTATCCGCCCTTGTTGGGAGGTACAATCGGAGACAAAAGTACTAAAATTTAAGAATTCGTGAATAATTACGTTATATTGCATACAATTAGTTAAAAAAAAAAAAAAATAGTAACAGAATAAAATAAATGTATAACGCTTATTAGGAAATCGAAAATTGTGCAAAAAAAAATAAAAATTTCATTAAAATAAGAAAAATAGAATAAAATGAAAAAATTTTTAACTAACTTTTGGCAGTGATTGTGTACCACGATTTAAACTTCTGAACACAAAAATAATATTTAATTTTAATCTTTATAAATTATGATTAATAAAAATTTTTTAATTCACTCAAATAAAAATTAAAACTATGGAAAAGAATTTATGGGTAAAAAAATTATTATGTTAATATAGAGATTTTCGCCCTTTATGGGGGTTAAAATAAACATTTTTAAAAAAATTATTATTATTATTATTATTTGCTGATAAGGGAAAATAAAAAGAAAAATTTATTTAGATGAATGGTTGATTTATTGAAAATAAAAAAATTAAGTTGTATGATTGTTTTAATATAAAATTTGATTGTTGATTGGTCATTGGCTTTGGGGGTAACAATAAAAAGGGGTAATGAGTAATCTGTCGACTGGCTAGGCTCCAAGGTTCATATTTGCTTAAGAGTAAAACAATATTTTTTATTATTAAAATTTTAAAAGGAGAATTTGATCTTTTCAACATCAAATGAATTATATATATTAAAAATTTATATTGAAAGTTAATTAAATAAATAATCTAAGGACACACACACAATTTGCTTTTGTTGATTGAGTAACGTTGATCTGGTGGTTGAAGAGAGTGTTCTAGCTGCGCATGCGTGATGGCTGTTGCAGCACGAGGCCCAAGCTATCGTTGATGGAGATAGTTTGGATAGTGTTTCGGTGACGGGCTTGCCCAAGTACGTTTCGGTTGCATTGGCGGCCTTCATCGAGAAGAGTCACGGCAATATATGAAGTAGAAGGTTGAAGAGAAATTGTTTTCGCCGGTTGGCCCTCAATGATGGCACAAACAAAATATATAAGACTTCTTCTCTCTTCGACATGGACCCAAACGCTGACCATGAGAGCATTTTCTTGATAAAATAAAGACTGGGCGTAATAATAATTGGAATGAGTGTTGGATAGAAGAGACTGTACGGCCGGAAGTTTAATGTAAAAACAGCCGCCATGAGCGATGTCCTCCGCGGTCTCTCCCACTTGTGTCTGTCTGTGTGTATGTTTATCAAATTTGATTGGCAACCCTTTTGACCAATAGGAAATGAAAATAACTCCAAGTGGAAATTTCCATGGAAAGTATTGAAAAATTATATAAAATTTAAATAACGGATGAAATTAATTTATTCAATTTAAAATCAATTTCTTTGTATTAAATTAATTATATGGGTATTTAAAGAGGAAATAATGTATGTATAATGTATGACATAATTTAAATAAGCGAGTGCGTACTGTGGTCCAACAGTGGGGCGTGTTGAGCGCAGAGTTGGGCACCAACTAAATGTTGATTAAAAATTTAGTTAAAGTAAACAAATCATATCAAGAATCTAGTATGCTCAATTTAATTTGAGTAAAAATTTAGTTAAACTAAAAATAACAAATCAGATTTCTGATATGATTAAATTAGTTTGAGTAAAAATTTAATCAAATTAAATTAATTTTTAATCAGATAATTAAAACTAACTAAATTTTGATTAATATATATTTGTTAAGTATTTAATGATTTATTTTATAGTTTTTTGACTTAATTCAGCAAATAGTGAGCCAAGGGCGGATCCAGAGGTGTTTCTCGGGGGGGGGGGGGGGGGGGTAATCTGGTGTGACTCGTCACACAGCACACAATTTTTTCTTAATTTCGGTAATTTAAAGGCGTATTCTCTACTTGTTAGAATATAAATACAAATCAAATTTTTTAAGTATTAATTTTTAAAATTTTACATTAAAAATAAAATTTTTTTTCAAAAAAAAGTTTTTTTAATCTGGGGGGCGGGGGGGGGTAATTACCCCCCATTTACCCCCTGTATCTGCCCTTGTAGTGAGCTGATTTTAAAAAATTTGGACCAACAATGCTTATAAATTAAATAATAAACTTTACTAGGATAGATTTCCTTCTTATAACATTAGTTATCTAGCTAACTAGTGAACTGAATTTAAGACTTTTCATTGAAATATTATGCAGATCAACTTTACTAGTATGTTATAAAATGTCTATCATTTAGGGCAGTGTGGTTGATAATATTCATATAAGATGAAATTGATGGTCAATTAAAACATTTCATTTGCACAATTTTCATCCTATCTTATTTTTTATAATTCCTCTCGCTAAATGTTTACGTTTCGACTTTAAAATGACTTCTTATTTGGTACAACGCGAGATTAGCAAATAAATTACTCCTTCAATTTCGTCATTGTATATTTTTTGATAAATATTCTTTTCGAAAACATGAACGCCGATGCCTCCAGTGAATATCATATAGCGAGGGGACTGATTCACAATAAATTGTGTCGAACAATGTGTATAGTGTTTTGATTCATTATCTATCTTAACTTATTTAATTTAATAATATTTGATCTACAGTATATGTTACCCCCTAGTATACTATATTTTAGAAAGAACGAGAATGAATTCTAATTTAATACCTATATAAAGATAGTAGACTACAAATAACACATTTTTCCTGAATGCAAAATTAATTTTTATTTTTTAACGATAATTATTAAATGCTTTTATTTAACTTACTCTTTCAAGGTCACCAACTTTATGGCTTTGTTAAGGACACTTCCCGATGAGCTAGAGGTGTGAAATTTGATATTTAAGAGTCATTTTTGATGACGCAAATTGTGAGTTTGGTTTTTACCAAAATGGACCAAATAATGTGGTACTTTATTTGAAACCCTTCGTGAGTGCGTATGATTTCAAAAGACTTCCGATGGGCTAGAGGTGTGAAATGTAATACTTAAGAGTCATTTTTGATGACGCCACTATATGGTGGTTTTGATCAAAATGGGCCAAACTAATGTAGTACTTTATTTGAAACCCTTCGCGAATTAATGTAATTTCAAAAGACTTCCCGATGGGCCAGAGGTGTGAAATGTAATACTTAAAAGTCATTTTTGATGACGCCACTATATGGTGGTTTTGATGGAAATAGACCAAAACTAATGTGGTACTTTATTTGAAGCCTCCCGCAAAATAAGGCCCTATTAACTATAGTTTTGAATTTTGATATTTACGAGTCATTTTTATGATAATGCATAATTTTCAATTTGAACCAAATCAATACGAGATACGCAAACTAATGTGGTACTTTATCATATTGATGATTTTTGATAAGACTAAAAGACTAAAAAGCTTAAAAAATAAAATAAAATAAAAAAAAAAAAGATTTTTAAAAAAATGCTTTTATTTAAATTGAACTAAAGAAAACGAAAAGAAATAATTTAATTGTTCTTGTTACCAATATTTATGACTTAAAATAAAAGCGTGGGGCATGAGCCTCGGAATCCTTCGAGCCCTTACACTTTTATTTTAAGTCAAAAAATTTTGTAGAAAAATAATTAAATTATTTCTTTCTTATTTCTCTCTTTTAGTTCAATTTAAATAAAAGCATTTTAAAAAATCTTTTTTTATTTTATTTTTATTTTTCTTATCTATTATATAAAATATAATTACAAATTTATAAAGTAATTTCAATATTTACAACAAAAAATAAATTAAAGAATAAACCTTATAATTAAATTAAATTAATTATTAATTGTTTCAAGGAATTTATTTTATATAAAATCGTAATAAAAAATTTTATAAGAAAGAAACCCACCCCAGTACAGTTTAAAATTAAAAATACTCGTAAAGTTGATCTGCATAATATTTCAATGAAAAGTCTTAAATTCCGTTCACTAGTTTTTTAGATAACTAATGTTATAAGAAGGAAATCTATCCTTGTAAAGTTTATTATTTAATTTATAAGCATTGTTGGTCCACATTTTTTAAAATCAGCTCACTACAAGGGCAGATACCGGGGGTAAATGGGGGTAATTACCCCCCCCCGAGATTAAAAAAACTTTTTTTTTGAAAAAAAAATTTTATTTTTAATGTAAAATTTTAAAAATTAATACTTAAAAATTTGATTTGTATTTATATTCTAACAAGTAAAATACGCCTTTAAATTACCGAAATTTTGAAAAAATTATGTGCTGTGTGACGAGTCACATTAGATTACCCGAGAAACACCCCTGGATCCCCCTTGGCTCACTGGTTGCTGAATTAAGTCAAAAAACTATAAAATAAATCATTAAATACTTAACAAATATATATTAATCAAAATTTAGTTAGTTTTAATTATCTGATTAAAATTAATTTAATTTGATTAAATTTTTACTCAAAAACTAATTTAATCATATCAGAAATCTGATTTGTTATTTTTAGTTTAACTAAATTTTTACTCAAATTAAATTGAGCATACTAGATTCTTGATATGATTTGTTTACTTTAACTAAATTTTTAATCAACATTTAGTTGGTGCCCAACTCTGGTTGAGCGTAAATCGACAAGATCCGTGGTGCAAATCCCGGCGGTACCTACATTTTTTCGCTTATTTAAATTAATAAATACTTGGTTATATGTTTTTCATAATTACCTCATGGACCAACACATGATATATATAATTCTTTATTTATTAATAATTAGTTGTTGTAAAATAGACAGAAAACGTGACAACACTGTTTATAATTCATACGTTGGCAGCTTGAGTTAATCTTTCTCTCAAATGAATTATCAAATAAATTTTATAAAAATAATTTTAATAAATTATTTGAAATATTCTATCCAGAGGCGTACCGAGGCAGTTGGGGGCCTAGGGCGGAACTAGAAGAGGGGACCTTATATTGAATTTTTTTTTTTTTTTTTTGGGGGGGGGGTGCTCGTCTTTAAATATCCCTCTCCTCCATACACAAAAATATTTTTTAAAATACCGTATATCCCTGAACCCCAAGGGGTCAGGGCCTCTCAAAGAGAAATTTTCATTAAATTTTGTTTTTACTTGAGCCCTTGTGAGGGCCCTTTGGGGCCTCTCAAAGGGAAATTTTTATTAAATTTTCTTTTTTTTTTCTAAATTTTCCCATTTTTACTTGAGCCCTGAAGGCCCCGGGGCCTTTCAAAGGGGAATTTTCATTAAATTTTTTTTTTTATAAATATATGAAAGCCTAAGCCGGCTCGGGGCCTGGGGGCGGACCCCCCCCTCGCCCCCCCCCCTCGGTACACGCCACAGATTCTATCCTTATTCGGTTAATCTCTTTTTATGTGACCAAATGTACTATTACCTACAACTGTAAATACAACTAAAGCGCTCAGCTGACTACAGTGTTGCCCCCGCACTTTCTTATACACTAATGAATTTATCAAATAATAACCGAGTTTTTCATCTATTTATATTTTTTTTTCTCCTAAACGATTTAGTGAATTAAAATAAATCGATGCAAAATAAGTTCTTCAAAGTCTACTTTATATATTATGAAAGTGGCGGAATATCTGGTAGCATTTTTTTTTACTACTAAAATTAAATTTAATCTGCTTAGTGAACGAATCTCCATTAGACTACATGTTAAATAACATTTTTTTTTTAAATTACAATAACTTTTTAACGGTTTGAAATTTTCTCAGGGGTTTTAGCATTAAATGAGGAATATACTGTCAAATTTTCGATTGTCTCGTAGCATTTTTAATATATTAAGATGTATGGGCCTGAGGCAATAAATTTTCAAAGTGATTGTGCACGACTAGGGAATTTCTATACAGCCCTATTATCCCTATGATGCCAGGGATTGATTGTTGCTTTTGTGAAACAATATTTGTTAAGAGATTTTTAATAAAAAATCTGGTGTCAACATATATTTATTGATAGTTTCCGACAGTACAGTATATTTGAATTTGAATTTTGTTTGGGGCCGTAGTTTGCGAGTTGTACGCAATTGAATATACAAGGTTTTTATTTTTTTTTATAACGTGTATTAATCAGAGTTGGCAAGTTTTATCCCGCCGAGTATAATACACGGTTTTATACATGTATAAAACTATTGCGGATAAAACTAGGCCGATGTATAAAAGGTATAAAACTGTAAAAAAACCAACCCCCTCCCCTGAAAAAACAGCTTAAAAGCTTTTCATATTTTATAATGTTCTAAAGCATTGACGATGTTGTTTGCTTTTTATTTAGTGAATAATATAATCAAAATGTTAATAATTGAAAAATGAAATTTTATTTGAATTTCCTTTCTCGTCGGGTTTGCGCATGCGCATCCAAGTTTTATACATTTTATACGTTTTATACAAGTTTTATCCGCAATGTTTGGTGTATAAAACCCAACTCTGGTATTAATTCGATCTTAAGAAAGGGCGAGACGAGGGGAGGAGGCGCGTGCACGCCCCCCCCCCCCCCCCGCCAGGCATTGTCGCCAGCCGGCGAGAGAGGCTGCCAGCTATTTTTGGAAATGACTATAAAACCCGTTCTAAAAACATTCTCTCATCTCCATCGCAAATCTATCGTCTTAATAAAGTGATTTAATAGACCCAGAGAGAATGATTTCACTTGTTGTTGTTAAGTAATAATAAATAATGCTCTCTCTTGGATGCGAGAGACAAATAAATAATAATAAAAATAATTATTCTTTACTATTTTATGGCCCTATTAATTATTCTATTTTCAATATGCCTTAGATCTCACTCTATTTCAAAAAAATCTGCTGTCACTGGTCACACAGCACACAACTTTCTCTTACCTAAATTGTGTTATGTGCTTGTCACATCAGATTTTTTGTGTAGAGATATATTTAGTTTCCGCCGGTATATTAGAATTCAAGATGTAAAATTTATAAACATGGGAAAATATTTATATTTTGATACCTTGGCAACCATTTCTCCTATCTTTCCTATGAAATACAAGAGTAAAGTGGTCTTCAAAAGATTTCAATGGCAAAATGAGAATATACATTTTAAAGAGAATCTAAAAAATAATTGATTTTTGAATTTTAAACAAAATCGTCGAAGCGATTTTTGAGAAAATTGAAAAAAACTGAAAAAGTACATCAGTAAAGTACTAGTACTCTTTTGCTGATTTTGATTAAAAGCTTATTTTCACGCCCTAGGGGGGTGGCTAACTTAAATATAAAATTTCAACCTCCTAGCTCAATTTCTTCATGCTTAAAATTGAACCCAGACAGACACATATACGTTGATTGGTGCTGCTACCTAGGAGACAAAAGGCTAAACATCAGTAATATGCATGAGTTGGCAAGTTTTTATCCCGCCGAGTATAATACACGGTGGTCTAGATGCTAGCGTTCTGGCCTTCTATACCCAGCGTCGCGGGTTCGGATCCCAGGCAGTTTTATTTAAGTCATTTGGTATAGGAGGTAGGCACGCTACCTACTATGCCAAGCCCGGGGGCTATGAAACAAGACAAAAATAAAAGGGCATCTAAATAATAATTGGTTTATATGAATTTTAATCTATTAAAAAGAAAAAAGTGTATATCCATCAATATCTCGACATCGAATTTTTGACATGAATCCAATACTTTCTATATATAGAGGTAAAAAGAAAGTAAAAATAAAAGTCAAAGAGAAAATGCGCTAATTCTATGCCTCGTGTACAGAGTTGGGTTTTATACACGATTTTGCAGTTTTATACAAAAATTGCGGATAAAACTTGTATAAAACGTATGAAATGTATAAAACGTTAAAATGTATAAAACGTATAAAATGTATAAAACTTGGATGCGCATGCGCAAATCTGACGAGAAAGGAAATTCAAATAAAATTTCATTTTTCAATTATTAACATTTTGATTATATTATTCACTAAATAAAAAGCAAACAACATCGTCAATGCTTTAAAACATTATAAAATATGAAAAGCTTTTAAGCTGTTTTTTCAGGGGAAGGGAGTTGGTTTTTTACAGTTTTATACCTTTTATACATCGGCCTAGTTTTATCCGCGGTAGTTTTATACATGTATAAAACCGTGTATTATACTCGGCGGGATAAAACTTGCCAACTCTGCTCGTGTATAAATAACATGTTAAATATCAATAAATAATAATAAACGGATTAACCGACTTAAAGGGAAATTTATTTAATATATTTATGAGAAATTAGAATCTATTTGTTTGAAGATAAAAGAATTGGAATTTTGTATTCCTCAAAGGGTTCAATTCTTTATAAACTCGCAGGTTTTATTTTTATAGCTGGGAATAAATAATAAATTTGAGCATAAACAGATGAAATCAATCAATTTGTCGATTCTTTCATCTAATGGAAGAGGCTCAAATGTTTTTTTCCAATTCGACCGGCGCCCAGAGATCAGCCAGGGGGACTCGCGTAACTCGTGTCTAAGTCTTTTCTCATGCGCGAGATCGCTCTTCAAAAACTCGCTATATCTCTCTCATTTATTCACCGATTTGAGGCAAAATGCAAAACTGGTCTCTTGAATCAATTATAAAGCCATAGGAATTTTTTTATTTAGCTACGCCCACATAAAATGGGGGTTTATTGATGACACTCACGACTTCTAACGTCTTTATTTTCTAATTTATTGTTTTTTTAATTAAATAAACACTTTTAGGGCTTGATATCGATTGAATAAATTAATATATAAATTATTCCAACTAAAACAGTCAAATTATAGTCTCGAAACGTTCTAAAAATAATAAAAAATCGATTTTCCAAATTTATTTTGACAGATGAATGTTTTCTTTTCAAATTAATAAAAAAACTATTCTAGATAGAGCAATAGTGAATAGTGCATTGGAATCAGCACTAAATCCTGAATCTTACACATTTATGCCAAATACTAGTTTGCTCTATTTAATAAGAGAGAGTCACATCTATGTTTGCTTGAATTTTCGTAAATTCGCTAAAAACTAAAAAAGATATAAAATTTGTGTTTATTGATTCGTTATCTGCAATAAATACGGAATTTATTCGATATCCGAAATGTCTTCTACACTTCAGAGTTAATGGTTTCTTAAGCCTCTACAAATTTCTGCTATCGTTTTTTGAGTATAACTCGATTAATAATTGAGATATAAAAATAACGATAGTAGATTCTTAATCCCCATCAAATCCCATATATTTCCCATATTTCATATGCTTATCAAGTGGTTCAATTAAAAATCGAATATTTTTATAATTTATATCAATTAATCGAATATTATTCGAGAGTGATCTGCTCGCAAAATAAAATAAAATGGAATAATATTTGAAGGTTGATGTCTTCTGAGTGGAATGACATTTCGGTCCCAGCGGCCCGACCTTCGTCCGAACGTAAGTGAAGGCAGTTGAACGTGTCGGATGCAATTTGGCTTGGCCAGAAGACGAGAAGAGGAGTCGTTGTGTGACTGGCTCTCTCTCAGATTGAATTTTATGACACTGACGGCTCAATGGCCAGTGTAGCAAGCAAGCTGATATGAAATGTTGGCGGCCCAGCAGCCGATTAAGAATAAAATAATTTTTTCAATTCTTTGAACCGCTATATCACGAAAATGGTAATACTTATGAAAAAAAGTGTAGAGATATTTTTTGTATAAAATCGGATGATATACAATTTTTGTCTGAACTATTTTTGCTGTAAAACTCACCGTTTAGTTGAAAAACGCGAAAAACCTATTTTTGCGAACTTTTCCCATCAATAAAATTTTTTGCACAAGGGGGACCGATGGGGACTTTTCACAATTCATTTATAATAGTATTCTGAACATGCATACCAATTTTCAGCTCTATGGGAATTTATGCAAACTTCAAAGTCTAATTTGACTGGACTATTTTTGTTTTGAATAAATGGATAAATATTAATACGGCCCGTGAATTTTGTAAATAAATACACTCAAATTAATTTCTAACAACTTTTGGAGTAAATACGTCACCTCGAAATAGTTAGTACTTTACCTAATAAGAAAATTTCAATTTTTTTGTCATATGATAAATTACTTTATTTTAAAAGTTTTTCTTCTTTGATATTTTTCGAAAACTGAATGGTTATTGAAATAATCAACGGTTTCGTTAATTTTGAAAAAAAAAAAAAAACGCATGCCTTTTTAAGCCATCGTGCTCCACACACACACACACACACACACACACACACGCGCGGATATACAGACATAATGCCAAAAATGCTTTTTTTGGACTCAGGGAGGTCTAAAATAAAAATAAATAAATAAATAAAATACTTTCTTTTTATATTCTATACGAGAAAGTAAAAAATTTATTTTATTTGCAATTATCGATTTATTCATTATTTGTTAAATAAAGAGGAAATAGATTTATTTAATAGACAAGGGGGCGGGGGGCGGGGGGGGGGGGGAGGCGCCGAGCACGCGGTCAACAATGCGCGCGGAGTGGGGGGGGATGCCGTCGCTGCGCGATCTAAGAAGAGCAAATTAATTAACAAGCTGAGAAGAAATAAAACTCAGAAACTTCACTTGTCAATAACTCCGGAACCCCTTATCCAAATTGCATCGGGTTTTTTGGAATAAACTCACAATTTTCTAGAGAATATTCACACGGCGCGAAAATTTTGTATTTAAAATTTTTTTTTATTATATCTCTCCATTCGTTCGACCAATTAGATGAGTGCAAAGTGTCCTCTGAATTTTTCTCTACCTGAATATCAATTTTACAACCCTCTAAGACAGGGGTGTCAAACTCGAGGCCCGCGGCCAACTCAATATATCCGACACAAAGTAAAAATAAAATAGAAATGTCAATTAGAAACGAAACAAGCATATAAAATTATAATAAATGTACTTTGTTTATAATTTGATACATCAAATATAAACTATATTTAAAAAAGTTTTTTTTTTTTTTCTTTATTTCAAAAAACTTACAGTCTTATGGGAAAATAGATTTGTCATATTTGTTTTATTTCATAAGCGAACATTTGAAAAAAATTGCCTATGTATTAAAACAATGTAAATATACTAAAAGTCTGTACATATTGTACCAACACCGAAAATGGTCCATAGGGAAAAGATCACCTAACTAATAAATCAGTGATTCCCAACCTGGGGGCGATCGCCCCCAAGTGGGCGATTTGGGTTTTCAGGGGGGCGATAAATAAGCGGGGGGCGATGAGTATTCAAAGGGAGAAAAATTATTAGTTTACTAAAATTTAAAAGAACAAAAATCAAAGAGAAAAATCTCCTATATAGAGGATGGTCAGGAGAGAAGAGGACAAAATATTATCATAAAAATAAAATAGTCCGAAGATAATTCCAATCTAGAATCGAAACGTCACTTTTGTTTTCATTAAATAAAGATTGACCGAAAAAAGATCCATTTTTGTTATTTTCTTCATGAAAATAAAATTATTTTTAAATTTTTAGAAGTTTGGGTAGAGATAAATAATAAAAACCTTGCCTAGTACTCCTAGGGTCAGGAGTATTTTTTTAAATAAATTTTTGACATTGATTGTGGTTTATTTTAGTTAGTAATTAATAATACAATTTATTTAAAAAATTCATCATTTTGGTCACTATTTCTGCAACTGTTGTATTTATTCACTTTGAAAAGAAAACGTTATCTGAGGAACTTGATTCATTTTTAACTTTGAAAAGTTAAAGTACTTTTTGTTAAAAATTTTATTGAAATCATATTTTGTACGTAAATGCAGATGCAGATCACAGAATCTATGAATTTGATTCACTTTGAACCATGTAAATTTATGTTTGTACAGTGAGGGACAATATTAAGTCCCACCCATGCGCTTCCTACTTATGATTATTTCTTTGTTTTTAAAGAAATATTAAATATTTTTTAATGGAAACTTTCTTGGTTCAAATCTAGAAACTTTCCAATAAATATTTTCATTTTTTTTTTTTGTTATAAAAACAATGAAATAATCACAAGTAGAAAACGCGTGGGTGGGACTTAATATTGACCCTCACTGTACGGCAGGTATACCAGTGTTTCCCAAACTGTGTGCTGTTCCCTTGGGGCGTCTTGAAAATTTTCCTATATAAAATATTATATTAATTTTTTGCTATTAGGCGAAAAATTCAATGAAAAGGGGGCGATAGGTGTTAGACAACCTCCAGAAAGGGGCGATGGGCCAAAAAGTTTGGGAACCACTGTAATAATATTAAAAATAAATTATTTCAAAAGGAAAATGATAAGAGTGAACTGATTATCAGAAAAATGATATTTTTTAAATTAAATTGGCAAGAAAATCAAAGGTTAAACTAATTTCCTAAAGTGATTTAGAATTAAGGGATTCAAAATTTGTTATTTGGCATTAAAAAGGATGAGCATCTAAATAATTAACAAATCAAGAGTCCAGAGACATTAAAAATTGGTTACTTTTGGAACTCGAATCAGAAGGACAAATGACGAAGTTGACGTCAGGCCGAGAGAGAAAATTTGACAATACAGAAAGAAGAAAATTACAATAATTAAAAAATACAACAATAAAATCAACAATCAAAGAATGTGCGAGTTGACTTGCTACACCGAGTTCTGACATCCTATAAGAATCGACATTTCGGTCTTCAAGGAAGCTGCCTTCGTCGAGCCGAACTACAACATCGCCGCCGAAGACAGCGACCCAGACTCAAACAAATCATTATCATACATCTTTATACAGCTAAGCCGATTTTCTTGCCAAATAAAAGGAATTAAATGAACAATAAACTTTTAAATAAATAAATATTAAACTTAACTTATCAAATGACATTAATTAAACGGACCTAGCAATAATAATTTAATAAGATTTAAACTTTCGACCGTTGCACAGTGGTCTAGATTTGAAAAAAGTTGGCCAAAAGTCGAAAAAAAATAAAAGTCACAGAATGACATCAGTCCCATATAATCTTGTAGAGGGATAGTTGGTGCATGTAATTCCAAAAGGAAAGTGAGATATCTTTTATAGTTTAGACGCTACATGAGTTCAAAATTAGCGTTTTCGGCAGCGCGCGAGCGACGCGCAGAGGCTCTGAAATATCAATGTTTGTTTAAATTCATATAACTTTTTACTCGAGTGTCCTTTTTCAATTCTGTTTGAAGGAGGGTGTTAAGGAAAGTATGTAGAATATTTACTGATAAACCGTTTTCATTAATTTATACTCGCCTTTTTTAAAAATCATGTCAAAGTTGCGTTTTCATAATGGATTTTTTTTTGTAAAAACTTTTTCCTTCAAATAGCAAAAAAGTTATGAACCCAGCGGGGCCCACGAAACTGAGATATGGAATATATAGTTTAAGATGTTTTGTAATAGAATCTGCAAAAAAAATCCTGCCCCAATTTGCCCCCCGAATTTTGAGGTTAAAAATAAGCGGCGAGAGAGCGTTTTTTTATATTTACCCTATATGCCGTATCTTATTTCAAATTTTTGAAATATTATTGTGTAGAAATATAATTTTTATTATTTTTTAGTTAAATAAGAGCTAATTATATGGGAAAAATATTTTTATTTTAAAGTTAGATAGCATTATGTCTATTTTTGAGCCCCGGCAGGCAGACTCTTGATTAGTCAACGAGCTTTTTTTTTTTTGAATATTTTTATATAGGGTGTCTAATTGCAAAGTATTATTATATTTTTGAAATATTATTGTGAATAAATATAATTTTTCTTATTTCAATTAAATAAAAGTTATAATATATATTTTTAAAAATAAATATCATCATGACGCAAAAACGGATTGATAAAATAATCTAATTGGTCGAGAACTGTTTGAGATTATTCTAAACGATGTGAACTAGGTCTTGAACACGTTTCTTAAATGTTTGGACCAACATTTTGCATAATTTTATATACCTAACAATTTTTGACGAGTGATCCGCCATATATGATCCGCCACTGCAATTTATTAAATTATATAAATATTATAAAATTTGTAATCCGCGACATCGAAAACGCTTATATACCAATTTTCAATCAAATCTAAAACTTTTTTCTATTTTTGGCCAACTTTTTTTCAATCTAGACCACTGTGCGTTGGTTCTCGTTGAAACAATTTGTAAATTAAAATTAAATATACAAATTAAACACTAGGTTATTTGTTTCAAAGGTTTTATTAATTAAAAATTAACACTTGATACGTATTTCGACAATTTCTTGTCATCATCAGAAGTGATTACTTCTAGTTAGTAAGTAAGTAAGTAATCACTTCTGAGGATGACAAGAAATTGTCGAAATACGTATCAAGTGTTAATTTTTAATTAATAAAACCTTTGAAACAAATAACCTAGTGTTTAATTTGTATATTTAATTTTAATAATTTAATAGTTAAATAAAATAATTTCAATGACATTTCGGTCGCAAAAAGGGAATTTCTCAGGCCAAGTGTTCTCTTTTTTTTAATATTAAATATTCCAAATTAAGACCAAGGTCAATGAGATTATTTTATCTAAAGAAGAGAAACAATTTATAATAATTTAAATAAGTAGAATTAATAAAAAGACACACATATTTTTATAAAACAAATTGAAAGTTAATCTTGATCGCTATTTTTTTTTTTTTTTTTCATAAATAAATTTGGTCTATTATAAAATTTATACTTTTATTTACGTAATCAAAACCCAGAGTGCAACTAATTATATTTCAGATAATAGTCGACAATTAATACCATTACACAGGTAACAGGGATTAGGACGATCTGAAGGCCGAAATAATATTACACTAATCCTATTCAGAGAATAAGATCTCTGAATAACTTTTCTCTAAAATAAATTTTTTTAATTGAACAACTAATCATTTTATAATAGAGAAAAGTCTGTATCAGATCAATATATATGTAAATAAATTCTCCTACAAAGGTATGAATTTTATTAACCAAAGACATTTCGAAATTTCTCTTCAGTGAAACATCGTACAGACTTTTAGTATATAATTTATATATTTCGACACAAAAAATCGTGTCACCAGCACGTTGCACAAAGTTGTGTGCTGTGCTCCAGTCACACCACTCTTATTATCCTTAGAATGCAGAGGCCATTTAGACTTTTTTTCACTATCAGCTGTTAGGCCATTCAACCCAATTAATTTCCTTGAATTCGAGAACAAACTCGTAAAAAGAGCATTTTACTTTGATAGATAATAAAAAATAAAACAGTTTATTGATATATTGCCTCTAGGGCTTTGACATGCCGACCCCGAATCGAATTTGAGCCTTTATTTTCGAGTCCCCTTTCGACAATGCATTTCTGGGAATCGCCATTAAAATTAAACTTTGAAGGTCGAACGGGTGCGTCTGCACCGAGGCGAGAATATAAGACCAAAAAAGAGATTTGTTCTATTATAATAAATAAGAGCATATTAATTAATAATAAGGAGCATTTTAGAGTTTATAAAAGAATAAAGCACCTGAATGGCATGCAACAATTTGCTCTACGTATTTAAAGAGAGGAGATTTGGAGACGTCCTTTCGATTTATTTATTTGAAAGGAGAGAATTTTTTTTTTATATTCTGTTATCATTAACGAGGCAATAAAACACTTGAGAAAAAAATAAAATTTCTGCCTCAAGGGAAGGGGCGAATTATTTAATTTAGTAGGCTCTATTTATGAGAAATTAGAATCTATTTGTTTGAAGATAAAAAATTGGAATTTTGTATTCCTCAAAGGGTTCAATTCTTTATAAACTCTCAGGTTTTATTTTTATAGCTGGGAATAAATAATAAATTTTATAAAATTTGAGTATAAACAGATGAAATCAATCAATTTGTCGATTCTTTCACCTAATGGAAGAGGCTCAAATGTTTTTTTCCAATTCGACCGGCGCCCAGAGATCAGCCAGGGAGACTCGCGTAACTCGTGTCTAACTCTTTTCTCATGCGCGAGATCGCTCTTCAAAAACTCGCTATGTCTCTCTCATTTATTCACCGATTTGAGGCAAAATGCAAAACTGGTCTCTTGAATCAATTATAAAGCCATAGGAATTTTTTTATTTAGCTGCGCCCACATAAAATGAGGGTTTATTGATGACACTCACGACTTATAACGTCTTTATTTTCTAATTTATTGTTTTTTTAATTAAATAAACACTTTTAGGGCTTGATATCAATTGAATAAATTAATATCTAACTAAAACAAACAAATTTTAGTCTCGAAACGTCCAAAAAAATCAATTTTGCAAAGTTATTTTGACAGATGAATGTTTTTTTTTTTCAAATTAATAAAAAAAACAATTCTAGATAAAGCAATAGGGGGAAGTGGGGCAGATTCACACCAGGGGCACCTTCAAGCACTAGATATATCTGATGATTAACGCACATCAATAAAATGGCTAATGCGTATAGGCGTAGCTTACTCATGTGTGTGGTTGCTGACGGAGTTTGACAGCAGTCGATCTAAAACGCGGGTCGGTGTGACACTGAACGTGATTTAGCCATACGTAAGTAATAAAATAACATCACTTTTAACGTCATTTTTTTAATGAAAGCTGCTCTCTAAATTTTTCAATTCAATTTTATTTAAAAGATAATAGACTGTAGTTTGTTAATTGGTCTGTGAATAATTCTATATATGGTTGCTTCTTTTTTTTTAATTTTAATTTCATTTTCTTGCTATGGGGCAGGTTCAAGCAGAAGTGTGTGGGGCACATTCATGCTGAATGAATGTGCACCATTTTTATTTTAGTTTGTAAAATTGAAGTGATATCATAATTTTTTTTTCTACAGAACGATTATGGTCAGAAATTAGAAAAAGGGAACTAGGAGTGGAGAGGTGGACGAACATGCTATCTTAAAAGCTGTCGATGAAGTTTTAGAAAAAAAACTCTCTGTTCGAAAATCAGCAGTCAAATATGGAGTTAATCCACATACTCTACAAAGCCGTATCAAAAAATTACGCCAAAATCAAGATCTTGATTGCGAAATTCATGAATTCGATTCTAAATTTGCATCGCAGCAAGTTTTTCAAAAGCCGAAGAGGACCTTTTAAATAAATATATCGTAGAGTGTTCTAAGATGCAGACAGAAGTAATGGTTTCATTTTTGAGGAAGAAACCAGAATCTTCAATGAATTTTGTCTTTCCAGACGTCAAAGATGAAGGATCAGTAGATCTATCAGATGTAATTTTGATATTACCGGTTCCTAAATCAGCTAAGACAGCTAGGACCGCAAACATTTTAAGTTTCAACAAAGATCTATCTTTGTATAATGTACATTAATATTATTGATAAATTGTTGAGTTTGATGGCTGTAGATATTTATATTAGGAGAGGGCGGGAGCCTTCCCGGGACACAGCAGCCAGGTAAAATAAAAAACGTTATGTTCTGTCGTCGACGTTTCGAGGGCTATTACCTGGCTGCTGTGTCCCGGGAAGGCTCCCGTCCTCTCCTAATTAATATTATTGTTGTTAAGATAATTCTCTTCAAGTTAATTATTGTTTTTTAACATTTAAGATTCCTCATAATTTTTTAAATTGTTGATTATTATTGGTAGTAGGCTACTACTCAATAAGACTTGTGCAATAAGTAAATTAAAAAATGATAAATAATAAAAAAAACCTATATTTATGTTATTCTTTATTACTTTTGTATTTCTTATCAATAGTTTGTATCTTTATTATTTTTATACTATGATTTTGATAAATAAATAAACATTTAATGCACAACTTGTGTATTTTTTCACATTCATGAATCTGCCCCATAGCCTGCGTGAAGGTGCCCCACATGTGGGGCACATTCACGCACTTTTAATTTTTTTTTAAAGTGTTATAAATAGCCGTACAAATGTATTTACACAAATTTCATGTTTTAGATATAAAGTCAGATAGTAAAACTATTGATTTTTGATGAATCGATATAGATATCGATACCCGAAAGAATTCTATAAGATGAAATGTAAAAAATGCGTGAAGCTGCCCCACCTTCCCCTACTGAATAGTGCATTGGAATCAGAGCTAAATGCTGAATCATAAGCATTTATGCCAAATACTAGTTTGCTATGTTTTCTAGAATTTTCGTAAATTCGCTAAAAACTAAAAAAGATAAAATTTGTGTTTATTGATTCGTTATTTGCATTAAATACGGAATTTATTTGATATCCGAAATGTCTTCTACACTTAAGAGTTAATGTTTTTAAGCCTCTATAAAATTTGTATCGTTTTTTGAGTATAACTCGATTAATAACTGAGATATAAAAATAACGATAGTAGTTTCTTAATCCCCATCAAATCCCATATATTTTCCATATTTCATATGGTTCAATTGAAAATCGAATATTTATATAATTTACATCAATTAATCGAATCCTCGAAATTTCAACTGCAAATTCTTAATCTACGTGAAATTTTACACAGAATTTAACACGTCTTGTGATTAGATGGAGTTAGCCCCTTTGGCTCTTTTTATTTCTTCCCCGTGACAAGCGATATCTTCTCACTTTCAAGAAATCCTCCCTTGAATTTTACTTGTACTTTATATTTATTGAAAATAAAACAATCTGGTGTGACTGGCGCACAGCACACAACTTTCTCTTACCCTTCGGTAAGAGAAAGTTGTGCACCGTGCTGGTCACACCAGATTTTTTGTGTCGAGATATATTTAGTTTCCGATAGCACCTTAGTTTCAAACTTGCATTTTAAATGTTGACTGCTTCAAATAAACTATGGTTATTTTTCAAAATTTTAATCTCATATTTGGACATTTTATACACAATATAGAATCGTAAATAAATACAAAACGTCACTTGGAAGTTTACCTAATAAGTTTTTTCAGAAATTTTGAAATTTTCAATTTTTTTTTTTTTTGTTATATTATGATAAATTACTCTATTTTAAAACGTTTTTATTCTTTGACATTTTTTCGAAAATTGAATAATTTTTGAAATAATCAACGGAGTAAGAAACATTTTTCGTTAATTTAAAATAAAGAGGAAATAGATTTATTTAATAGACAAGGGGGCGGGGGGGGGGGCGGGGGGGGGAGGCGCCGAGCACGCGGTCAACAATGCGAGCGGAGTGGGGGGATGCCGTCGCTGCGCGATCTAACAAGAGCAAATTAATTAACAAGCGAGAAGAAATAAAACTCAGAAACTTCACTTGTCAATAACTCCGTAACCCCTTATCCAAATTGCATCGGGTTTTTTGGAATAAACTCACAATTTTCTAGAGAATATTCACACGTCGGGAAAATTTTATATTTAATTTTTTTTTTTTATTATATCTCTCCATTCGTTCGAACCAATTAGATGAGTGCAAAGTGTTCTCTGCCTGAATATCAATTTCACAACCCTCTAAGGCAGGGGTGTCAAACTCGCGGCCCGCGGCCCAGTCAATATATCCGACGCAAAGTAAAAATAAAATAGAAATGTCGATTAGAAACGAAACAAGCATATAAAATTATAATATAAGGATCATTTTAAAGTTAACCCTGCTGTACTGAATTTGAATTTGAATTTGACACCCCTGGTCTAATGAATTTGTTATAATAGCTCCCTAAAGATTTGAGAAAATCCCTCTATTAGACCAACTTTCGTTATTATATATGGATAAAGAGAATAATTTTAATTTTTAATTTCGTTTGATTGAAAAGAGCGAATTCTTTGGAAAGAATTTAATCAGAGAGAGGGGATCAACTCAACAGCTGAGATTTTCCTTTCTATTACCTATATATATATGTTAATATATAGAGAGAAAGTATTGGATTCGAGATTTTGATGGATATACACGTTTTCGCCACATGATCTGTCTGTCTGTCTGTGTTCAATTTAAAGCATGGAGGAATTGAGCTGCGAGGTTGAAATTTTATATTTAAGTTAGACACCCAACTAGGACGTGAAAATAAGCTTTTAATCAAAATCGGCCAAAAAGTACTAGTACTTTACTGATGTACTTTTTCAGTTTTTTTCGATTTTCTCAAAATTCGCTACAACGATTTTGATTAAAATTCAAAAATTAATTATTTTTTAGATTCACTTGAAAATGTATATTCTCATTTTGCTCTTATAATCTTATATAGTATACTTTACTCTTGAACTTCATAGGAAAGACATGGTAACAAAATATAAATATTTTCCCATGTTTATAAATTTTAATCTTTTTTTCAATGTTAAACAATGCCAAGTGGTGCTGAAAATCGGGATAGGTGGCCCCCGAAAAACAAGACCATTGAACGCCCGCCGGAAGCCATCGATCGATACATGTATTAAATAAATAATCAATAAATTTATAAAAGTCAAATGGCCTCTGCAGCCGAAATGACTTAAAAAAAAAAAAAAATCTTTAATTTTAATATATTGACGGAAACTAAATATATTTCGACACAAAAAAATTGTGGTGTGAAAACACAGAACAAAACTTTCGGTTATCGAAAGTTGTGTGCTGTGCGACCAGTCACGCCAGATTTTTTTTCTTATTATCAGAGGCCATTTAGACTTTACCTATGTCTATATTTTGTTTTTGTTTTTTTTCACGTCTAGAAAGAGCATTTTACTTTGAGAGATAATAAAAAATAAAACAGTTTGCTGATGTATTGCCTCTAGGGCGTTGACATGCCGACCCCGAATCGAATTTGACCGCCTTCTAAATGTTAGTTTGAAGGCATCTGTGATTGCGAGAGAGCGAGAGGGTCAATGTTCTCAGGATAGAGAATAGACAATGCATTTCTGGGAATCGCCATTAAAATTAAACTTTGAAGGTCGAACGAGACCAAAAAAGAGATTTGTTCTATTATAATAATTACCTAATTTCAACTAGGGCCTAATAAAAAATATGTGGAATGACTTCACCGAGACTTTCTCGTATATTCTTTTGGAATTACGTCTGTGTGTGTGTGTGTGTGAACACGATTGCTTAAAAACCAAAGCAGCTAGATAGATGAAATTTGGTATATGCTCCTTACACTAAAATTGTAGATTTGTATCAACTTTTGGAGTAAATACGTCACTTGGAAGTAGTACTTTACTTAAAAAGTTTTTTCAAAAATTTCGAAATTTTCAATTTATTTGTTATATTATGATAAAATACTTAATTTTAAAAAGTTTTTATTCTTTGATATTTTTCCGAAAACTGAATAGTTTTTGAAATAATCACAGAAGAAAAAGACATTTTTCGTTAATTTTGGAAAGAAAAATCAAACAGGGGTCATTAAAATACACACAAATGAATTTGTTTATATTGTCATCAAAAATGACGCTTAAATATCAAATTTCTCAAGCTCATCGAGAGGTCTTTTGAAAATATTAGATTAATTTCATGTGAGGTTTGAAATAAAGTACAGTGTGCGCCACAATTAAGTCCCCACCTGGGAGCTAGAGCCTTATGTATATTATTTAGTATATAGTTTGAAAAGGTAAAATAAAATCATCTGAACTAGATTTCTAGATTTTATTTTTACTTGCATACAATGTTGTCACCAAAAATTATTCTAAAATATCAAATTTCACACCTCTGAAAGAGAAAGTTAAATAAAAGCAATAATTAATAATAAGGAGGATTTTAGAGTTTATAAAAGAATAAAGCACCTAAATGGCATGCAACATTTTGCTCTACGTATTTAAAGAGAGGAGATTCGGAGACGTCCTTTCGATTTATTTATTTGAAAGGAGAGAATTTTTTTTTATATTCTGTTATCATTAACTGAGCAATAAAACACTTGAGAAAAAAAAAAAAAATTTCTGCCTCAAGGGAAGGGGCGAATTATTTAATTTAGTAGGCTCTATTTATGAGAAATTAGAATCTATTTGTTAGAAGATAAAAGAATTGGAATTTTGTATTCCCCAAAGGGTTCAATTCTTTATAAACTCGCAGGTTTTATTTTTATAGCTGGCAATAAATAATAAATTTGAGCATAAACAGATGAAATCAATCAATTTGTCGATTCTTTCATCTAATGGAAGAGGCTCAAATGTTTTTTTCCAATTCGACCGGCGCCCAGAGATCAGGCAGGGGGACTCGCGTAACTCGTGTCTAACTCTTTTCTCATGCGCAAGATCGCTCTTCAAAAACTCGCTATATCTCTCTCATTTATTCACCGATTTGAGGCAAAATGCAAAACTGGCCTCTTGAATCAATTATAAAGCCATAGGAATTTTTTTATTTAGCTACGCCCACATAAAATGAGGGTTTATTGATGACACTCACGACTTTTAACGTCAACTCCCGCCTTTATTTTCTCATTTATTGCATTTTAATTAAATAAACACTTTTAGGGCTTGATATCGATTGAATAAATTAATATATAAATTATTCCAACTAAAACAGTCAAATTATAGTCTCGAAACGTCCTAAAAATAATAAAAAATCGATTTTGCAAATTTATTTTGACAGATGAATGTTTTCTTTTCAAATTCATAAAAAAACTATTCTAGATAAAGCAATAGTGAATAGTGCATTGGAATCAGCACTAAATCCGAATCTAACATTGCCAAATACTAATTTGTTCTATTTAATTAGATGCAGTCACATCTATGTTTGCTTGAATTTTCGCAAATTCGCTAAAAACTAAAAAAGATATAAAATTTGTGTTTATTGATTCGTTATCTGCAATAAATACGGAATTTATTTGGCTTCCGCAAGCACCTCGTCATTACAACAAGTTACGAGGGTTGTCGATTTCGTGAAGAACCATAATAAAAAGCCGACTGCACTAATTATGCTTGACATTGCCAAAGCTTTTGACAGTGTCTGGCACCTAGGTCTAGAAGTAAAACTACTACGAATGGGTCTCCCCAGGCGGCTTTGTAATCTCATATCAAACTATCTAAAAAATAGGGAATTCAGAGTAAAAGTAAACGAAGAGTTTTCAAATTGGAAACCAATCCGTGACGGAACCCCACAAGGGTCACTCCTCTCACCTCTACTATTCAACTTATACATTTCGGATATCCAAAAACCTCAGTACTCAGAACTTGCGCAATTCGCGGATGACACGGCAATTTACTACTCACACTGGCACATACGCTGTCTAGTCAGAAGGCTAAAAATGGACCTGAATTCGCTAAAAGAATATTTTGACACCTGGAGGCTGACACTTAACACAGACAAAACACAAAGTATTCTCTTTACAAGGAAGAAAAAACATCTTAACTGGGAAATCGTATTCGATGCAAATACGCTCAAATGGCTACCTGACGCAAAATACCTGGGAATCCATCTTGACCGGCGGCTAAACTGGGCAAAGCACATCCACGAGATTGCACAGAAAGCTCGCACTGCAAGTCACCTCATTTGGCCGCTAACGAATCCAAGGAGTTCCCTCGACGTTGAGTGGAAGATAGGCTTATTTAAGATCATGATAAGAACACACCTTACCTATGGAGCGCCGCTTTGGATGGGACACGCTTCCAAGTCAAACGTGAACCTTTTGCACAGGATCCAGAACAAAACGCTCAGAGCAATCGCCAATCCACCTCCCCTAATAAACAACAATATAATAAGGGTCGCCCTCGACGTAGAGGACTTAGACAAATATATGGCAGAATTAGTCTACAAATTCAAAATGAAAATCTCTATCCATCCAAACGAACTAATATCAGGGATTAATTACTTTTTTAACTAAATTTTACTTTATACACTTTTTATACAACAATTCTTTATATCAAATTAAAGGTCACGAGGTTTTTTTTTAAATTTTTCCTCGAAAATATACAGTATATAGTTAACTTATATATACATATACCGGAAATGTCCAAACATGGGGGAGTTGAATTGGGAGCATTGCTCGAAGCCAACTAAATACGAAAATATTTTATATTATCTCTGTATAAAAACTAAAATATGTAATATACAGGAAAATAAAGAAAGTTAAATTAAATTCAATATCTGAAATGTCTTCTACACTTCAGAGTTAATGTTTTTTAAGCCTCTACAAATTTTCTCTCGTCTTTTGAGTATAACTCGATTAATAATTGAGATATAAAAATAACGATAGTAGATTCTTAATCCCCATATATTTCCCATATATTTTCCATATTTCATATGTTTAATAAGCGGTTTAATTAAAAATCTCACATTTTTAGTTTGTCTTACCTCTATATATGTTAATATAGGCAGAGAAAGTAATGGATTCATGCCGAAAATTCGATGTCGAGATTTTGACGGATATACACGTTTTGAGGTCCCCTGAGTTCGAAAAAGACATGGTCTGTCTGTCTGTGTTCAATTTAAAGCATGAAGCTATTGAGCTTGGAGGTTGAAATTTTATATTTAAGTTAAGCACCACCCTAGAGCGTGAAAATAAGGTTTTGAACAAAATCGGCCAAAGAGTACTAGTACTTTACTGATGCACCTTTTCAGTTTTTTTTTCGATTTTCTCAAAATTCCCTCCAACGATTTTGATTAAAATTCAAAAATCAATTATTTTTTAGATGCTCTTTAAAATGTATATTCTCATTTTGCTATTGAAATATTCTGAAGACAACTTTACTCTTGTACTTGATAGGAAAGATAGGAGAAATGGTTGCCATGGTAACAAAATATAAATATTTTCCCATACTTATAAATTTTATTACGTACTTGAATTCTAATATATCGGCGGAAACTAAATATATCTCGACACAAAAAAATTTGGAGTGACAAGCACAGAACACAAGAGAAAGTTGTGTGCTGTGCGACCAGTCACACCAGATTTTTTTTTATATTAATAATATTATTTAATACTAGCTGCGGTAGGGTTGTCTTCGGCAACCCTACCCCGCTAGCCCCTGGCGGGCGGCGTCTCGGGATATGACTAAGAGTTGTCCAGATAAATGTATTTTAATTAATTATGAGGAAGAGTTTTTTATTTTTTATTTTAAATATTTGATTAATATATTTTTTTTTGAAGCGAGTTAGAACCTGTTTTCCAATGCTTTCCTATGGAGGATTTGTGAACCCCCTAAAAGGGGGTTCCCTACCCTAATTCGATATAATGATAGCCTAAAACCACCCCCGGAAAATTCCCTACCCATTAAAAAAAACTCCATGAAAATCGGTTCAGTAGTTTCGGAGTCTATGCGTTACAAACAGACAGACAGACAGACAGAATTTCTCTTTGGTAAAATAGCAAAAATATTAAAATAAAATATAGATATCGGTAATTAAAATTAAAAAATTGAATAATTAAATCTCACAATGATCCTACGGGCGGTGCTCGTAACCAAAACAAATAAATTTTAGCGCTTGTGCTTAAAAAGTGAATTTTTGTGAATTTTCTGCGTTCCTTCGTGATTTGTGTGATTAATTAAGTGTGTTATAGTCTGTACTAGTGTTTGGGACGAAAATTTGATCAATTGTCTGGGTAAATTTAGCCCATGGACAATATGGCCTCAGGCCTCCCTAGCCCCAGGAGGCTTGGAGGCCAGTGATGTGTCTACAGCAATCTCTACTGCCTTAAAGGTGTTAAGAGACGATTCAATGAATGTAGAAGAGAATTTAAAAAGAAAACGCGAAGAGGTAATAGAAGAACACGGTCAAAGTTCGAAACTGCAAGTAATTCCTAAGGAACCAATACCTATTCAAACAACTTCTACGGTCTTGGAAGCCCACCCGCACGCAGCTAGTGGTCATTCGCCTCAAATGGAACAAGACAACGTTGACGGAGGTGAGAGTAAAACTATATCTAATCCACGTCCTAGATATTATTCAACTTGCTTAAACAATACATATGAAATAACAGACAATGGACCATTTTATCTTTATATTGAAAGTGAATCTTATGGTAAAAAAATTCACCCAATGTTTGTAGGTAAAATAATTAGAAATAATCATCTGGACTTGTATAAAAATATTATTTCTATAAAAAAAATAGACTGGTTTTCAATAAAAATCGAAGTAAATAATTATGTATCCGCTAATAAAATAAAAATGCTATCGATATGGAGAGAGAATAATTTAGTAAGCTATATCCCTAATTTTCTAATTTATAAACAAGGGTTGTTGAGGGATGTAGATTATTGCCTTTCTGATGAGGAAATAAAAGAATATATAGTTGCAGAACAGGCAGTTACCAATGCCAGGCGAATTTTTAAAAAAGATCCACAAGACCTAAGTAAACGGGTCCCCACTCCACTTGTAATTATTACATTTAGGGGGCAATCCCTTCCCAGAGAGGTTAAAATCTTAGAGGTGCTGTGCAAGGTAAATAAGTTTGAACAAAAGGTCCAACAATGTCAATTTTGCCTACGATTTGGTCATTTTCAAAATAAATGTAGGGCTAGCAACCCACAATGTAGGAGATGTGGCGGGGAACATAGAGAAGGTGAATGTCAAGAGGTTAATGTTTCATGCTATAATTGCAAAGGAAACCATTTTGGTACCGATCCAATCTGCCCAGAGTTTATAAACCAGCAAAAAATTAAAAATATTATGAATGATAGTAATATATCTTTTAAAGAGGCCTTTCTAATGATGCAAAACAAAAACACTTATTCCCAAAAGGTTTCATCAGACCCGAGCCCTCCAGAAATAGATCCAGAAAACTCTTATGCATCTCCCACATACCATTTGAATAAAGGAAATATAACAGATAGCCAAAGGAAGATTCATAAAATAATAACTATACCCAGTCGTCCGCGAACCCCTCGACCGTATGAAGCCCCTCACTTTGACATACAAGCAAACATTTCAAATAATATTATGCCTGCCAGTCCAATAATATCCGATCCTACTTACCTTAAAAATATAAATACCTCCGATAGACTAAAAGTAATTTTGAATAGTGTGATTCAAAATTTAATAATAAACAATGTGCCTTTAACATTTTTGAATATTCCGACTGAGGATTCTGAATTTTTTATGAAAGAAATGAGAAATAATTTAGGAAATATAAAGAATTTAATTGAATTGAATTAAATTAAAATAATCGCGTTAAATATTTATTTAGAAATAAAAGTAATTAAATAAAAAGAAAAATTTTGACAATTTAAATTCAAATTTTGCTAGGTGCAGCCTCGGCATAGTAATTCTAATCACTAGTAGTAAAAAATCTCACTCAAAAGCCAATGAACCGGTACTCCAATAACGATCAATTTACTATATTGCAATGGAATGCCCGTTCTGTTGTTTCAAATAAAAGGGAGTTTGGAGGTTGTACTTGCGGAAGAAAATATTAATATAGCTGCGATAAGTGAAACATGGCTTAAATTTGGACAAAATTTTAAAATTAAAAATTTCGAATCAATTAGAGCCGACAGATTTGATGGCAAAGGTGGAGCCATGTTGCTTATCAACAGAAATCCACAATTCGTTGCGTTTCCCATTATGTCACCATCAGCAGATGTTCAAATCTGTGGAGCTCGAATAAAATTGCGTAATAATTCTGAAATTTCAGTCTTCAGCTGCTACTGCAAGCCACAGTATTTCATTTCTGGGTCAGATTGGGTGAACATGTTTGAAGGCACTCCTTCTCCACGACTAATTCTAGGCGACTTTAACGCAAAGTCCTATGAATGGGGTTGCAATCTTACGGACAGGACAGGGGGATACAATAGCTTATATTTGCGAAAATTTGAATCTTATCCCTCTTAACAATGGCTGTCCCACTCTGGCTCTCATTTAGGTCCTTGAACACATCTATATTGGATGTATCATTATGCTCAGCTAATATAAGCCCACAGTTTAACTTCGAGATAGCACGAAGACTCAGTAAGCTCAGGACCATTTATCCCATCATTTCAAGAAAAGTTTAGGGTTGAATTCAGCTGTTGGCCCTCATAAAAGCAAATTTAAAACAAAAAAAACTAGTTTAGTTTCTTAAACTCTTGTTACTCAATCATTTCTTAATCAAATTAATGATTTTGTCAATTGCGGCTCGATATGAATTTTTAGAAAGGACAATCATTTCCTCTGCTACAGTAGCTATCCCAGTTACTAAACCTTATTTAGGACCAAGGCCGCCGGCCTGTTGGTGGGACGCTAACTGCCGAGAGGCCATAAACGAAAGGAGGCAAGCCCATTATAACTACAAAATAAACCCTAACCTTACTAATTATATAGAATTTTTAAAGTGCCAAGCAAAGGCAAAGAGGACAATTCTCTTAGCTAAAAGGAACTCGTGGAACGAATTTTGCGCCTCAATAAACCCAGCTACAAAACCTAAAGAAATATGGCACCAAATTAAAAAACTGACCTATACAAACTCGGCTCAAAAGAGGAATTTATCAAGGGAAATAGTGGATGAATTCATGGATAAAATAGTTCCCCCTTATGTTCCTAATGTAAATCCGGATAACTTCCAGCACCGCTTCTCCTGATATTTTAGATATCCCATTTTCCTTATATCTGAATTAGAAAAGGCTCTCAAATTTCCTAAAAAGACAGCTCCAGGCTTAGATAATATAACCTACTCAATGATTTATCATCTGCCCATAATAGCTCGAAATTTTCTCTTAGAAATATACAACGATATCAGGTACCTACAATTCATTCCGGAGGCATGGAAAAAACAAATCATATTGCTGATGTTAAAGCCAAACCAAATCGCAATTCAAAGGAACATCTTTCCCCTTAATTGCTTTATCCTCTTGCCTGTTAAAAGTTTTCGAAAGCTCATCAATTTAGAATGGAAAACTTTATAGAAAATAATTTTAAACTCCCTCTGTACTCATTTGGATTCAGAAAACACTCTTCCACTATGGATAATCTCTCCATTTTAACTAACAATATCTTAGAATCCTTCGCATATAAACAGATTACATCTGCAGTCTTTTTTTAGACATTGGAAAGGAGCATATGATAATAATGTGGATATAGGAATTTTTGTATAATAAATTACACGAGCTCGGTATTGGGTCTAACACTACAAACTCATCTTCAAAATCCTCTTAGGAAGAACAATTTATTGCGAGAGCGAAAGCTCATGGAGTAATAAGTAATATACAAAGGTTTGCCTCGAGGTCGGTATTGAGTCCCTTACTCTTTCTTTGTTTGACATCGGATATCTTTAACTCCTTAGCAGATTCGTGCAAGATGATTCAATATGCCGATGATTTGGTAGTTTGTTGCTCGGCTTTGCTGAATGATAAAACAGTTTCAATTCTGGGCAAAACAATTCCAAAATTAGTAAACCTCTTGCAAGCTCACGCATTGGATATTTCTGAAGCTAAATCAAGTATATTGTGTTTTTAATAGGAAAAGGATCATAATTTCGAGTCTATTCCCATTGGCAATTTGACCTTTCTGTTAAAAACTCAGTGAAATACCT